>JAZHYW010000490.1:0-12644 GCA_037355805.1 Ixodes ricinus
CAAGATCAATTAATACTTTTTTCGGAACTTTTATTCAAACGGGCTAGGGAGGAGGTTCAGCGGGGAGCCTATATGCCTTGTCCTGGGGAGGGTCCTGGGGCGAGTCCTGGGGCTGGGGAGCCATTACGGCTTCCGAACGCCTCTTCCTGCCGCCTCCCCTGTCGCAAGACCCTGGCAGCGACTTCACCACCGTTTTTTAAGCTGCCGATTCTTCACACTGATGGCATCTACAAAAAGATCCAAAGGTCTAAGATCAACGCTTTCAAACCCACATTGGTCTTAGTAAAACACATCTCAAGCAGCACGTTGTGAATGCGCCAAGGCTCTACATAAGTTCACATGTTTCTGTAGCATCGCAATGTTCTGAAGAGCTTGACTCACAATGGACTAAACGTTCTTCCGCAACCTCAGCAAAGTCGTCGTGAAGTCAAGGATGACTGGCCACCATTAGCTCTTTCTGAAATATGTAACTAAATATATCATGCACAAGCAAATGAACAGGCGCGATAAAGCCACGAAAGGCAGTGCTGGCTCACTTGCTCTAGCAGAAGCCTAGCCGCGGCATCCCTCCGCTTAAATGCTTGCTGAAATGAATCGCTATGGAGCTAGCATCTGGCACCCCTGCGAATTATTCGTTAACCCTGAATGCGTATCGTCTGGAAGGTGGGAACTTATTTAAAACGTCCCGAACTGAATTAACCTATTTATTACATAAAGGAAACGCGTAAAGAAAAAGTACTCGCACATGAGTTTGTAAACAGGCAGCAAAACAGACACAAAAGTTTTTCTTCAAATCTCATAGAAGTTTATTACACGCAGCGTGTTCCATAGAGAAGTACAGACGTGCAATCGATCTGCGAAATGTAAAGAGATAAAGAGGTAGGGCTAAGCTTTTATACAGCTGAAAATATTGCAAAGCAAACAGAAACGGGGTAATTCTAGGCCGTAGTGTCTGTTCTCCCGGCAGCTGGAAAAATATTTTCCCCAAAATTCTCCTGACAGACGCCTCTCATTGGCGGTGGCAATCGGTTCATCGAATGACGTTTCATTGACACGCTGTTTCATCAGCAGATTGTTTTAAATAATAATATGATTAGCTTTTATTTTTGGTAACAAGTTACCCCAACTTTTCGCCGCAAATGGCATGTAGGGTGGGACACGTGGGTTAACATTCTTGTAATGAGCCGCCGCAGAACGTCGCCGTGAAGCTGCGTGGACGGGTCTGCGGGCCGGTGACACACCCGCGAAAAAAGGAAGTGGATATTCTGCCGCCGGCACAACAGCCCGGGGAAACAAATGCCAGCAGTTCCCCCATTGGGTCTCGTATAATACGAATTGTGAAAACAACTATTTGAAGCTGTAGAGTAACCCCCTTGAAAGGTGTCCGTCTCTTATGCGGTGGGACCCTGGTTTAATCGTCAGTGTGGGATTACCTTTTTTCTCTAGGCATTTGGCGATACCTACGGCATTTCTTTTTTACAATTAACACTGAAAAAAAATTAATGTTGTCAACGAAACCTTGCTGAATTAAATAATATGAGACTCCCTTTCGGGGGGGGGGGGGGGGGGAATGGAGGACAGCGAGGCTTGGGCCGCCGGTGGGCCGATGGGAAGCGGCGTGTCCAGGTGGGACAATTGGGTTAATATTTTTCTAATGAGCAGCCGCAGACTGTGATACATGCGCCATCCGAGTGATACACGCGCTGTCCGAAACTTGCTGAATTTGTTTTCCCCGGGCTATGTTCTCCATTCACCCCCGGGAAGGGCGCAGTTCCATACCATTTAATTCAGGAAAGTTTCGTTCACAACATTCGTTTTTTCAGTGTTAATCATAAAAAGCAAAAACGTGTTGCAATTATCGTCAAATGCTTAAAAAAGTTTCCGAGAAACAACAATAAGCCCACACTGGTGGATTGAATCAGGGTCCCGTTGTGTATGAGACAAACACCTTACCAGTGAGCTACTCTACAGCTCCCAATAGCCGTTTTCACAATTTGTTTTATACGAGACCCAATAGGGGACAACTGCCGGCATTCTTTACCCGGGCTGCCGATAGAATATCCACTTCCGCGAAAAAATTTCCCCGCAACGTGCGATTCGCGTAGCGAGTGTCGGTGATATGTAGTGTCGACGAAACGTGTCGATGAAAAGTTCTTTATGAAAGGTGTTTCCACGAACAGCCGGGAGAACAAGAAAGTCAGTATTCTACCGGGAGTTGCATGATTTCAGGCAGCTAATGGGTGCGACTCTCCGTAGAATATCGGAAAAATTATTGTCCCGGCTGCAGGGAGAAAGACACTGCCTAATTCTATAGATAATCTGGAAGAGTACCCGTAGAACAGCGGTCACTCGTTGCCAACAAGGAGGTTGCCGTGCACTTACCAAAAAATTAGCGGACTTGAAAGATGTATTCCGAGATATTTTTCGATATGGCCACTGGAGAACAACCACGTACACACACAAACGAGATGGTAGGGCTCCGTGAAGACTCAACACGATGCGGTACAAGCTGTCATTTGCCGAACCAAACCACATCACGAGAATTTCTGTGACTTCTTCGAAGAAATTGCTTGTTGCCGACATACGCGTAGAACTTTTCAGACACTGAGCCCCACAGACAGCAGCTAAGTGTTCAGTCAGGGCCAGGGAAAGGAATGCTGGTAGGGGGAAGCAGATGGGTTGCTGGAGAGGTGAGGAGGAAACATTCTCCTCCCTCCAGCATTTCGCGTGCATCCTACTTCTTCAAGGTCATCAGGCGGGTGCGCCCACAATAGGCTTATCTTCGAGGGTCTTTCGAACAATGAACACAGCGAAAGGATTTGTCAGTGGATACTTTTGTGAGTTCGTCCCAAAGTTGATAGTGCAGTGGATGCTATGTGAGTGGTCTACCAAGCAGTGTCCTTCACTTCAGGCAGGTGCCGTGCTCTGCCTTGTGACCCGCTTGGAGACTATAGTCACGTGACCGTAACCGGAGACACGCTTGGCCTCAAATGCGCATAGCGTCTACTCTGCTGTCAATACTGACTGGACAGGACAGCAGTACGAAGTCGACTCGGCGAAAACGTGTCTTGGCAATGCAGTGGAAGATACAGGCCCGCGCTCCCTCTCCCATTTTGAGAGCTGAATAAAGCTGTGCGCGGGCTCTCATCCTTTCCACTGCATTGCCAAGAAAAGTTCTCGCCGAGATAGTTTTCGGAGTCCCAAAGGAACTGCCCTTCCCAAATGTCAACCAAGAACGGGAGGTATGAAGATGCTATGTTTTACGCCGTAAAATGCAAAAATAACCGCGTCTTCTTTCTGTGCACGATGTCCCCAAATAAACTGAAATTAGAAAGAAAAAAATATGACTCAGAAATAAGCTGTGCCGTATATTTCGCAGCAGGCTAATAACAGATTTTTTGTTTCGAGAGGGTTGTGTACATGTAACAAAAGCAGTACCTCTTCTTAAACCATGTAATCATAAATGCAACACAGATGCAAAGATCCCCAAAGCTGAAGTTAAAAAAAAAACGCGAATCTAACAAAACGATGACAACACTGAAGGGGTTCTGGGCTCGAAAGTGCTAAGGACTTATCACATCGCAGAATAAATAAAAAAATAAAAATATCAGCAATAGCGTCTGCATATTTGAGGAATTTGCAGAACAGTGAGGTAATATGGCGTCCCTAAGGTGGCGCGAAATTCACGAATAAATAAATAAACATTTGTTTCGGGTGTTAAAAAGTGTTTTTAATGTATATTTCGTCGTTCTTGACGTGGGCGTCGACGGACATAGCGCCGCTGCTTGCGCCCCTGTCGAGGTGAGCACTACTCTTGAGACGTTGTAACGACACTATATCGCGCTATAGACTCGTATATTTGGCCCGCATGCAGCCTCGAGCGGGCTGTTTCGAATGTCGGTGCGAGACAGAGAAACGGCGTAGCAATCGCGACATGAGAGCCGACTGCGCCTCTATCTGGCCGACCGCGCTCGCTCTGCTGAAATGTGAGCGTGGGAATTCCGAACACCGTTAGCTCACTGGTGTTGCAAGAGGCTGCTTTGTCGTTGAGACCTTGCAAACGCCTGCGGAGCCGTTCCAGTGCTTGGCGCATCTCCCGTGCAGCATCGCAACCTTTTTGGCGCCTGATAAGCCAAGAGAGCCCGTAGCATGTGCTGCGGTTCATTCTAAGTTGAAGCAGAGTAACCGCGAAGTACGTGAACCTTTGCGACGATGTGTGATGTTGAAAAATAAACAAAGAACAATTATATCGCAGGTTTTTCCAGTTTCAGATGTGGCGATTTGAGACATGAATGCTGTAAATGTCATGGAGGGATCAATTTGTTGACACTATTATTGCGTTCATTCGCCTCGCTCTCTACACTCATGAACTGATCCTTTGATTTTCGAGACTTGCGCTTTTCTAGAGAACTTCGTCACAACGCCAGTCGCCTTGGCGCACTGAATCCTGCAAAGCCAATAAACTACACCCAAAACCACTCCGTTGTAGTTCCGTGAAATCCTGGGGTCAGTGAATACAGTGAAGCCCCACAAAATTCCTAAGTGTTGGTGGCCGCCCGCCTGTCTACCCGGTCGGCTAGGACAAAAAGAGACAAAAGGCGCCAAGAAAATCCCTTCCCTGGCGGTTCCGTGTAATTCCGGTGCTCGGAAAATACAGTTAGACGCCATGCTGGCAGTTCACCGAATTCCCTGGGCAGTCCCGGTCCAGTCTACTACAGCCAAGGCCCAAACTTGGCCCCATAGCTATTCTAAGCAAGTCTGCTGCCTGGGGTGTACCATGTTGTAAACTCCTTCATCAAGAATCTATTCAAAATAAAACTTTACAATTGACACCTTTGCCCTCAAATAAGTATTTAATAAAGTTTGCCAATTAGTTTTAATTCATGAATAACTCATTGAATTACAGCGTTTTCCTAGCAGCCTTTTTATCAAGACGCCTTCTTACAACCGTGATTTTCACTGCCTAGAGTACTTCATTCGTTTTTAAAGCTCGGTTCCAAAAAAACGAGGCACTACCTTGCGCCAACTGATTTTCAATGTTGGTAACCCATTGGCTAAGACAGGCCAACGTTGGTCAGCCTAAGCCAATCAATTACCAACGTTGGTAGGCCACTGGCTGATACAGGCAAATGGTGGCCAGCTTAAACCAATCGATTGCCAACGTTGGTAACCCATTGGCTCTATTACAGTTTATATTTCTGCGGGCGTTGTCACTACCGTGGTCATTACTGCAGTTGTCGTATTTGTACGCACTTTGAAGTCATTTTTGGGAAAGCAGACATAATGCCCCAGCTTCTTCTGTTATATGTTGCGTGATAACCTTTGTTTGTATGAAATGTGCATCGACATATGCCACCTCCAACCTCAAACATAGGGTGATCGAGATCTTAATTCAACGTGATTTTTTATTCCTGAAGACATGTAATTGCTTAATCAATCGCTGGATATTTGTTTTAAGGTTTTATTTTTTGCTAAAAAATATTAGTACTTTTTATTTATTTTTAATTTTGTCCGGTTCGGTTTGAATTATAGGACGTGTTTTGTGACTCAGCAAAGCAAGGTGCTTTGAGATTTTAAAGATCACATACAGCTGACAATACACCCGTGTCATAGGTACTAGGGAGGCGGGTGGATCTTTCGGGGTTGAACCCTGCCTCCTCCCCCCCCCCCCCCCGGCTTGGAAACGTTTCCTAGCTGCGTCGCTAAATGGGCATAAGAGAAGAGGCACTATGCTTTTTGCCTTATAAACATACACACAAATCGAAGGAAGTGTGCATTTTGTATTTCATGTGAAATTTACTGAGCATAACTATCAGTTTTGGGATGACGCGCGTTAGTTTTAGTCGGTGACAGGTGGTAAAAGCTCCTCCCATCTCTTTCCACTTTTGCCGAGCGAAAGATCGGGAGGAGGCGATCTCCTCCCCAGCGTTTACTTTTAACTTGTCACCGACTACGGCGTTTTTCTTCGTGGACGTTCAAAAATGCTACACCTCGCAATGTATACAGCATTCTTTTCAGTTGCTAAGTTGTTGTGCGTGTGAAAACAGAAAAATCGTTCCCCCCTCGGAGCCATAGCTACAGACTGTTCTCAGCGTGCGCGATCAGCACATTAAAAAATAAACCAAGTAATTATAACGTTGGCAAGCCACTGGCTAAGACAGGCCAATGTTGCCCAGTCTAAGTCAATCGATTACCAATGTTGGTAACCCATTGGCTAAGACAGGCCAACGTTGGCCAGCCTAAGCCAATCGATTACCAATGCTGGCAACTCATTGGTTAACATAGACCAATGTTGGCCAGCCTAAGCCAATTGATTACCAATGTTTGTAACCAATTGGCTAAGACAGGCCAATGTTGGCCAGCCTAAGCCAACCGATTGCCAACGTTGGTAAGTCATTGGTTGAGATTGGCCAATGTTGGCCAGCCTAAGCCAATCGATTACCAACGTTGGCAAGTCATTGGCTGAGATAGGCCAATGTTGGCCAGCCTAAGCCAATCGATTGCCAACGTTGGCAAGCCGTTGGCCAAGACAGGCCAATGTTGGCCAGCATAAACCAGTGCACCACCAACATTGGTAATACGATGGCCGCATTGGCCCAACATTGGACCATTGTTTGCCGATTGAATACCAATGTTGGCCCGACGTCGTGTGCTGCCTGGGCTGCATCCGGTAGAATTCCACGAACAAAAAGTTAGGGCGCAAACGAGCTGGTGAAGGTTTTACAGTAAACAAACATCCCGAGACTGAGGAAAATACGAAAGACAACACAATTCATGAAGTCTCGAAGCTTTTTTCTTTTTTTAACAGGACTCTCTTAAAAATGAACCGAAGTGAACAGTGAAAAGAGTGAAGGGAAGAAAATGTGAAGGGGACGAAGCTTGCATCTGGTAGAATTAACGAACAGAAAGTTAGGGCGCAAACGAGCTGGTGAAGGTTTTACAGTAAACAAACATCCCGAGACTGAGGAAAAGACGAAGATAGCTTACAATTCGTGAAGTCTCAAAGCTTTTTTTCTTTTTTAACAGGACCCCTCTTAAAAAATGGATACAGAAGTGAACAGTGAAAAAGTGAAGGGAAGAAAATGTGAAGGGGACGAAGCTTGCATCTGGTAGGAATTAACGAACAAAAAGTTAGGGCGCAAACGAGCTGGTGAAGGTTTTACAGTAAACAAACATCCCGAGACTGAGGAAAAGACGAAGGACAACAACAGTGGACACGGCAACCCTGCCGTGGCATCATCGGCTAACATGCACCCGATCACGTTCACGCAGATAATCTTGGGCTGGCTGTTATTCCCCTCATCATCGTGGAAGGCATCCTCGCCTGTGGGATGCTTCGTGGTCACCGGCGACTCACTACGGAACGGAACAAAGATCGCTCCGTCACTATCTACGCACGTGGCAGGCTTTCCCGGCGCAGCAGCCCTGCGCAGGATGACGTCATCAGGGGACCACTCCTTGCCTGGCGAACAGTATATAAGAAGCATGCCCTCGGCTGCCAGCTCCAGTGGACACGGCAACCCTGCCGTGGCATCATCGGCTAACATGCACCCGATCACGTTCACGCAGGTTGGTGATCGCAAATACGGGTTTCGTAGTGACTACGTTGCCTTAGTTGTGTTGCCGTGTCCACGAGTGTTAGGCCAGTGTGTTTATGATTGTCTGTCTGTGGCGGGCATGCTACTTAAACTATCCGGCGATGTTGAAGAAAACCCTGGGCCCATAACTGAAAAGATGTTTTCTGAGATGCTCCAGACCCAAAAAGAGATCCTTAAAAAGGTCAACGAAATTCAAGTAAAACAAGACGCTTCGGAAATCAATATACAGAAGCTGCAAAACAGGCTGGACACGATTGAGGAAAAATTACAAATCGTCGATGAAACCAGTGGCAGGCTTGATCAAATTGAAACCACGCTTACCGGTCACGATAACGATATTACTTCTTTATACAAACAAATCGACGATCTTGAAAATCGATCCCGAAGAAATAATTTGATAATTAGAGGTATCAGTGAAGCAACCCCAGAAACGGAAGAAGTCCTTGAGAGAAGCGTAACTCGTGATGTATTTGATGGTATACTGAAAGTTAAGGTTGATTCTATTGAAAGAATTCACAGACTTGGGAGGCACATACCCGGTAGAAATCGGCCTGTTATTGTGAAATTCGCTGACTTTCGGGACAAAATGAAAATTCTTAACAACTGCTCCAAACTAAAGGGTACCCGAATCAGCGTTAACGAGGACTTCTCAAAAAGAGTTGTGGAGATACGAAAGAACCTGTGGAACTCTACTGCAAATGAAAGAAAGGAAGGCGCAAAAGCTAGATTGGTTTTTGACAAGGTCAAAATAAACAACGTTCTCTATGCCTGGGACGAGGTTAGAAACGAAAGATATCGGTGCTCATCATATCCGAGTACGCAGGATAAGGATCAATGACGTCACAACAAAGCACGCTTCAAACTAATTAACATAAATGCCCGAAGTATTGTAAATAAAGTTGACCTAATTGAAAGCATTATTCTTGAACACGAACCCGACGCTATGGTAATTACAGAAACGTGGCTACATTGCAATATCTTAGACAGTGAAATTACACCACCAAATTATACCATAATCAGGAAAGATAGGGAAGCACGTGGCGGAGGCGTAGCAATTTTGATCAAAAGCGATATTGTATTTACTGTACTGGATGAGGCAAAAGATATCGAAGCTCTATGGGTCCAGATTAGAATGAATGACCGGGCTATAGTCCTGGGCGGTGTATACAGACCTCCCAATTCCTCAGTTGACTTTTTAGTCAGGTTGCGACAATATATGGACTCTGTAATATGTCATAATAAAAACATCTTGTTAGTAGGCGATTTTAATTTACCAGGCATTGACTGGAGTTCGCTTTCGGGGGGAACAACAGACGGGGCCAGCTGCGATCAACTACTGGAAATTGCATTCTGTTATAATTTATCTCAAGTTGTCACAGAACACACAAGAACGACTTCTGCTGCATCATCATTACTTGACCTAATCTTTGTTTCCACAAACCTAACATCTCTTCTTTCGGAATGTGAACTTTTTGAAGGCATCTCGGATCACAAAATGACATGCATGACGCTAAACTTCAGCCCTTGCAGGCTTGATCGCCCTCCGCATAAAAAGGTCCTTAATTTTGAGGCAGCAGATGACGTTAGCATTTTAGATTATCTTGAGAAATCGCTTGACGACTTCCAGTCACTCTACCAGTCAGATGCTGCTACCGAAGTTTTGTGGAATTTTTTTGCTGATGTCACAGCGCACTGTATTAGTTTATTTGTGCCTACGCGTATTAAAATAATAAGAAATAAGAACCCCTGGATCACTAGAGAAATTATACATGTAAAAAGAAAAATAAAGCGATGTCGGAGAGCTAATGCAATTAAACCAAATGACTCTAGGAAAATGACACTGCAAAGCTTAAGTCACGATCTGAAGAGGCTTGTTAAAGATTCGAAGCATAAATTTTACAATGTCACTCTTAAGAAATTTCTTACGGAAGCCCCGGCTAAATTCTGGCGGTATGTTAATCCCCCCCAAAAAAAGGAAATTACTTCCGACAACAGTCAGCAACGAGCGGAAGAATTCAATACCTTTTTTTCATCTGTGTTTACTCGAGATAACCAACATTTACCAAGAGGTAGAGAGTTTGCTGATTATCCTCCAATTAGTGACTTATTAATTCAAGAGGAGGGAGTCATTAACCTTCTGCTTAACATAGATGTGAAGAAAAGTCCCGGGCCTGACGGAATTCCTAATGCGTTTTTGAAGCGGTACGCCGAATGGGTTGCTAAATATCTTACTATAATTTTTCAGTCGTCTATAAATAATGGTTCCGTGCCAAAAGCCTGGAAGTTTGCCAAAATTGTCCCCATACATAAAGGAGGCTCTGTTTCTTGTGTGGAAAACTACCGACCTATATCTCTCATTAACACGTGCTCTAAGCTTCTCGAACATATAGTTTCAAAGCATCTTTTAACGTTCCTTAACGATCACGATATTTTGTTTCAATATCAACATGGATTTCGTAAATGTCTTTCCACAACGACCCAACTCATCGAAACCGTGCACGATCTCTCCCAAACTATAAATAACCGTGGCCAAACGGACGTCATATTTTTAGATTTTGCAAAAGCATTCGATAAAGTGTCTCATCCTAAATTGTTGCTTAAAATTAAAGCCTTGTTTAAGAACCCCATCATTACAAACTGGTTTTGCTCATATCTTTCATCGAGAGTTCAATTCGTTGAGTTGGGAGGCTGTGTGTCTAGTCCTGCTCCAGTTGTTTCTGGAGTTCCGCAAGGTAGCGTGCTAGGACCGCTTTTATTTTTAATATTTATAGATGACATACGTTGTGGAATATCAGTTCCAATTAAGCTGTTTGCGGATGATTGTATTTTGTACAATAAAATAGAAACTGAACAAGATCACCTAAAACTGCAAAATGAACTCCTCAAAATCAAACATTGGTGCGACGAGTGGCAAATGGAGTTAAACCCTCGAAAATCAGTCGTTATGTCTATAACAAGAAAAAAACACTTCCTAAATTATGATTACTTTATAGATGACACCAACCTACCTCGTGTAGACGAAAATAAGTACTTAGGAGTGACCTTTACAAGCGACTTACGATGGAATACACACACGGAAAAAGTGTCAAGAAAAGCTAACCAGGCACTATGGTACCTCAGAAGAAATCTTGCGAGCGCTTCGCCAGAAATAAAAACATTAGCTTACAAAACACTGGTGAGACCTGTCCTTGAATACGCAAAAGTAGTGTGGGATCCATATACAGTAGCTAACTCGTCCAAACTTGATAAAGTCCAGCGGCTTGCTTCCAGGTTTATCTTTAATAAATATAATCGTAACCATTCCCCCACCGAACTCTGTAGACTTGCTGAACTTCCTTCTCTTGAATTAAGAACAAAGTGCGACCGCCTGAAATTTATTTTTTTGATCATTCATGGTTTAGTTAAGATAGACAAAAATAATTACATGGACGTACGCCTCAGTGAATGTACGAGACATCGTCATAGCATGCACATCAGGGAACCATCTGTCAAAAATGATTGTTTTAAATTTAGTTTCTTTCCTAAGGCAATAAAGGAATGGAACCAACTCCCGAATTCCGTCGTCACTATGACAAATGTCTGTGATTTTGTTAAAAATATAAAGAGTATAGTACTTGATAATGTGCCGTGACTTTGTGTTTTGAATGCATTTCTTTTGTGCTTTTTATTTCTCCAGGTGAATCACTTTTTTGAAGTGTCAGTGCATGATTGTTCTTTTGCATCTTGTATGTATTACCACTCCTGTAAAGGCCCTGTAAAGGGCCGACAGTATCAATAAAGAAGTAAATAAATAAATAAATAAATAAACATAGAGTCTCAAACACAGCACGAGCTGTGTTAGCGACTCCCTGTGTTGTGTTGTCTTTTAGTCTTTCCCCCAGTTTCGGGGGTTTGTCTTAAATTACATGAACAGTATTGGGTGATACAATCCAAAAAGCATTTTTACAAGATTAACTGTTTACAGGGCCTTATCCTATTATTTTCACTAAAGTTTGATTGATTCCTTAAATGTGCTCAGAAGCAATATACCGGAAAACGAGCCTGCTGAACACCATTTCCCACATTAGCTCCGCAAACTAAGCCTACCTACCAGATATGACTGAAAACGCTCTTCTGAATTGTATATTCTCATGACAATTACTAAATCACCGAAATAGATAAACTGTAGTAGAGTGGTAAGCTGGACGAGTTGGTAAATCGTAAATATTATGAAGAATTACGCGCAAAAAAGACAAGGTGCCGGTGTTCCCTGTCACGAATGAATCTTGCTTTATCTTTCCCTCACCAAGTATACCAAAGTTGTGAGTAGGCGCCTGTCACTGTTCTTTAAGAAGAGGGAAACAGCGGCAAAAGTACGGAGGACAAAGAACAAGGAACACACAGACCGAGCGTTGACTGACAACTGTTTTTTTTTTCGAGAAAGCACGTACCGGCATAGAAACACAGACAAACATACATCGCACCATCGCCTAAAGGCACGTGTCACAGCTCTTCAAGAACAAGATTTCCATTATCGAAGAGCGCAATCGAGGGAGCACTGACGCACTCATCCTTATACTTCGAAATGTAATAGGCCTCGAATATTTCACGCGCTAAGGTTGTGCTAAGGCTGAGAGGGGTCGTCCGGAAGAACTGGGCTGTGGTGAGAAGCACAAGAAGGAGTTTGTGCCTTGCGCGGTCGGCGTACGTGTACGAAATTGAGTTGTCCTGTGGGAGAGTCTACTATGGCCAATCGGGGAGATGTATCATTGATAGGCTCAGAGAACACGCACTTTCAATAAAATCTTCACCTTCGGGTAATTTGGCCATTCATTGTGACAGATGTGGGTGCTCCCCTCTTTCGGAAAAGACGATGATCGTTGCTCGGCACAGTCAGCAGAGGACTGGTGAAATATTCGAGGAATTACATTTTGAATTATAAGGATAAGTGCGTCAGCGCTCCTCGATTACGCTCTTCGATAAGAAAACCTTGTTCCTGGAGAGCTGTGACACATTCCCTTGGGCGATGGTGCGATGTATGTTTGTCTGTGTTTTTATGCAGGAAAA